>JASCZW010004530.1:0-42242 GCA_034211315.2 Aedes japonicus | reverse complement strand
AAATCGGATAATCCTAAAGGGTGTCCACGATGAAATTGCCACACACAAAATTGATTCGCAAAATTCGAGTTTTCATCCGATTGCCATCAAATTTTCAGGGATTGAGAAATAACTATTCAACTTCATATTACCATTTTACTCGTATTTTATTTACAGTCCATACGCAAATGCCCGCACCTTGGCCTTAACCCCGGCCATAAGATTCTTCACAACCTGTGAATCAACCGTTTTTTGCATGTAAACCCATACTTTCTTCAGTTCCTCGACTGTCTTCACTACCTTAGGTCGTTTAAGAAGGTGTGCTTCATAATCGCCCAGTACTTCTCGATGGGGCGGAGCTCCGGAGTGTTGGGAGGGTTGAACATTTTCGGCACGAAATTGACCTTATTGTCCGCATACCACTTCAGCACGTCCGAAGCCTTCTGGACAAAACTTCGGCTTAGGTGCAGCTTCTTAGCCACATCCCGAACGGAGGCGTTCGGATTTCGGTTGAAGGCCACAACTACGCGGTTGTGATTTTTGGTGTTGTACGGAATACTTTTTGCTTCACTTCTGGGCTTCCGATCGGTGGTCAACCGTTCCTCGAACCGCTTAATCACTTGCGACACCGTAGAATTCGCGATTCCCAACGTTTTAGCTATGGAACGATGCGAGAGATCCTTGTTCTCGTGATGAATGCGCAAGATTTTATCACGCACGAGCTGTTCTTTTGACTCCATTTCCGCGAGTTTTGATTACAAGACTTTAAAACTTGCAGGATGTAAATAATGCACTATGAACTAAATCCACCCAAATTTTCATTAAATTCTACCCAACGGTTAAAACGTTAGAGCAATTTCATAGTGTGGCAATTTCATCGTGGACACCCTTTAGTTCCAATCTTCGGGTCTTGAATCGGTTGAACTCCAAGGCCTTTGTAAAAATATCCGAAGTTGGTCTTGAGTCCTAATGGATTCAATGTTCAACATCCCTGATGCCACATGGTCGCGCACAAAATGATGCTTGATGTCTATGTGTCAGATTGTACGCCATACAAATGGAACTTCTATTGTTTCAATAAATTGTGACGGGTCTGGTCGATTCTTGAAGATTGTCAAGTATTTCTAGCAGCCACAGGGATTCTATGAAGCGACGACAGTGGTCTGCTTTTTACTGGACCAGATTACGGTACACTTGGAAAATATATCCACTGATTCGACCTTCAGTGTCAGACGCCCAGTCTGCATCTACAAATCCTATCAATTGACGACTTGCTTGATTCCGCTTGAACATCAACTTCTTTGTATCTTGCAAGTAGCGAACGATTCGCTTCAGAGCTTTCCAATGCTCGGTGGATGGCTGTTGTAGGAACCTGCCCAGATAACCAACGACATAGCAAATATCCGATCGAACGCTCATCATCACGTACATTAGTGAACCGAGTAATTTCCGGTACGGTTGGTTGATATTCTCTCCGTCTCGTTTAAGCACCAGGCCTTTCTCCACCGGGGTTCGTGCGGATCAGCTTATCGATCCTTGCATCTTGAGATAACTGAGCATTTCCAGCCAGAATAGCAAACCGGTTGGACCCTACTCTCTCCGATCTGAATGAAATTTTGTCAAGAGGTTGGTGTCTACATAAAATTACGTTCTCCATAAGAAAATCCAAAATTATCCTGGACTAATTTTCTATAAGGGCGTATTTAAAATGTGGATATTAATTTTTCAAAAAAAAATTTCGCAAACGACTCATCTGATCTAAATGTTGTCTGAGAAAAAATTGTAGGTAATGAAATGTTCTTCAAGATAAAAATGCACTGAAATAAACAAAAAATCGTAAATTTATGCTTAAAAAACATAAACCGTTAATTTTCTTAAAAGACACCCCCACCCCATTCGAAGCAGAAGTTATGTCCTTGAAGCTGGTGAAAAGTTTCAGATGGTCTCTTCTTTAACTTTTTTTTGGTTTTGAATATATATGAATTTCTTGAAAATGTTGAAAATGATAAGTTTCTTACTAAAATATACTCAAACTAGATTTTATGCATTATTTATTATTTAAAAGCATCTTTTTGGTAATTGTGATTTTTAATAACCGAAATTTATGTTGTTGCAATTTTTTGGCCCCAAAATAAAACTGCTTTGAAGCACTTAAGAGATTTTCACATATGATTTCCATCCGTCCATTCGATAATGAAAACATTACAATTTTCTCTACACAGATTGTGTTCTTTTGGTATGTGTTTAGATGAGCCATTTGAAAAATAAACAATCGCAAACTCAAATACTTCCATTAAAATTGTACCAATAAACGTTATCTTTACAACAGGCCATAGAGCATAGTAAAAAATATGTCCCTATCATTGGGTGTACGATTTTCACGTAAAATCATTGTTATTTTAACTATGTAAACAATCAGTTTGAGTTTGACCATTTACTTCAGATAGCATCAGTTTGTATCACTTCCATTGCGTCTAAACAGAAACGGGTAAGGCTGACAGCCTCCATATCTGAGAAAGATTTGTTTCTTATTCAATAAATGATTGACCATCGTGGCTATCATCTGAAAAGAGAACGGCTGGGTTTACAAAAAAAAGTTTTCATGTGCTTTTTTATTAAAAATGAATAAATAGTGTCAACTTTTGGTAAAAAAAAACTACGCAATTTCACAAAATTAAAAATATTCCATAAAAATTTAAGAAACAAAAATTTTAAAAATTAGAGAAGTGACCGTCTTACACTCTTCACTAGAATTCAAGACATAACTTCAAGTTTCCTTAAAAAAAATTAAAAAAATCTTAGGGGGGTCCTCTGAGAGAATCAATAATTTTTGTTTTTTTTGCATGAATTTACATTTTTTTAGTTCCAGTGTATTTTTTTTTTTGAAGAACACTTAATGAACTTTTTCTCAGCCCATTTTGAACAGAATAATCGCTCACATGCTGTTTTTTTTAAATAAATTTATAATTCAGTACAGGAAGTTTTAGTTTTTTTTATGAAAAATGTTATCTTGGGTAAAAACTTACATATGGACAAAAAATCATTACAGCCAAAAATGGTTGAGGCTAAATCAATATATTTATGAGCGTTTCTGGCTGGAAATGCTCAACTGCACTGCAAGTGTCCATCTATTTGGTTGTATTCGATCCTCATTCCTAAGAAGCGTCTAAGCTCTCCACAGTCGCACTCTTCATACATCGAAACTAAATCCTTCTTCAACTTATATGCTGAGCACAAGCTCGTCTCCATCTCCTAGCTTCGGGTAAAGGCAGTAGTCGTGTCTTGACCTCTTGAAACCCATGTTGAGAATTGCTTCGTTAAACTGGTCGTTCCAGTATCTGGCAACTGCATCCAGCATAGTCTGGGATAAACAGCAGACTTGGTCAGTTTCGCTGACACCCGGGACTTCATCTGGACTTGGGCGAAGATGGTTTCTTCATGGTCGAACAAATCATGTGCATACATTCAATGCATGGAAATAGTACTGCCGGTACACGGTTACTGCCAAGCTAACTGTCAAGAGCGCGTTGGTCTCTTCATAATCCTGGCCTTGCTTCTGAGAAACCAATTTTCTACAATGCTGGTCTTTGGTTTGCCGTTTTCATCTTCCTTCATCCAGAACACTCACTTCTGGATTTGAGGCTCAATATTCGGACAGACGCCAGTTTCCAGATTCTGGTTGTTCTTCAAAGATTCCGATTCGCTCGCAACAGAACCCATCCAACCGTCTCTGTCGCTGTCCTGACGGGCTATCTGGCCATGCATATCGGAAACATCTGGAGAAAAGGAAGACCAGAAATTTTGATCCGTAATAGACTAGTAGCTTACCAGGTAGCGTGTGCTCCTGTTTGCTGTGCCTCACCGACGTTTGCCCACCGGATTTTGTGGTGTTCACGATGAAGGAAGCGCCGGTGCCGTGCCGGTTTGTTCTCTCTTCATTCGCGCCGTCTGACTGACCCTCCCTGTTCTTGTCCGTCTTCATCCTTCTCTTTTTCGTGGGAATACTGTTTCGTGGGAATACGCTGCTAAAGTGTCAAATTCATACGGAAAACTGACTAGCTCGATCCCAAAGCCGATAGCCGCTCGGTACATATCCTACCATGGTCACTTCAAAACTTTTGGCGTCCAGTTTTTTCGCTAAGTTGAGCATGGCAACCGAAAATTACCACAAGCTTCAGATCAGGTTTTACCCTAGCCACAATTCCGTGGGTGTGGACTTGGAGCGGAAGAGCTGCCGTTGGACTTTGCCGATAGCTGCAAACACCGGTCAACACAGCTTCGCACCACATCTTTTTGGCATTCGAATCCGAGAAGCATTGTTTCGACCTTTTCGATGAGCGTTCGCTGAACAGTTTCATTTACCTGCCCTGTTGCGGAGTATACGCAACAGTTGTTTCGATCTGGATACTCTTCGTCCTGTACCTCATTTCTGATCATTCGAGCCGTATTCTGTACCTTGATCCACCGTGAGCTAGGAAATTTATCTGTCAAACGCTGTCATGGTGTCAGCCTCATATTCACGAAATTTCTCGAAATCTTGCGACTTCTTCTTTAACAGGTATATCATCGAGAAATGGCTGTAATCGTCAATGAAAGATATGTTGATAGCGAGACCATCTGCAGGGGATCGATCGACACCGCAGACGTCCAAACAGAATCCTTCCGCGATTCTAGTCGACGAGTTCTGTAGCGCTCGTGGTTTTGCTTTCCCTGCACACACGGTTCGCAGACCTCTGTCCTCTCTGGCCCAGACCGATGATTATTCACCATACCGTGTTCGTCATTGAATGATGATGGTTGAGGCTCCCAGTCTATGACGCCACAAATCTCTCACCTCAGCTTGACATTAATTCACGTGGGTGTTTTGAACATTTATATCCAGCTCGTACAAGCTTCCTTTCAGGTGTGCCGTGGCAACGATCGTGTCATTATTCCGCAAAGTAGCTTGATTACCGCAGAAAAGCACTGCGATCCCAGCCTTGGCCAGTTTCTTAACCGACATTGTGTTATCTCGCAGATCTGGTATGAACAAAACATCGTTGATCTTCATGGAAACCTTTGTTGCTCAATCCTTCGATGATGCCTTTCCAGCTTTTCCAGCATTGGCCATCCTTAGCAACGTTGATAAAGACGGGTCTAGAGAATTTGCACAACGACGAGAACACTGCAGCGTCGTTCACCGAGCTTGACGCTTCATCCAGTGCGAACCGCCATGAAACTTAGGTCAGATCATCCTCTCCGAGATTCTCTAGGGCAGTTATCGATGGGTCCTACTATTCTGGAAGCGTCCCGAACAATGTGACCAACATGTCAGGCTCCTTCTGTTCCGCTCCTGCCACTCGAAGTTGTCGGATAAGGTCATCGAAACATACTCAATGGCTCCGCATATATTCGCCTTCCTTCTTCTTCAATCGCCCAAGTTGCCTTTGGATCAGTTTCCACAGAGTTTTCCAGCGCATTCCACTAGAGATGGGCAGTCTGCTCCTGAGCTGTTCCTTTGAATCGATTCATTTCAGTAAGCAAACGACAACCAGTTCTTTAAAAAAAGAACCGCAGCTCACCAGCTCACCCATTCTCACCGTTCTCACAGCACGCTTTGATTTCCTGTGAGCTGAACAATTCGATGTGGAGTTTTCATAAAGGCCAATGTCCCAAACGTAATCACTGAGAGCACTACCTAATTTTTTTCATAAAATGATGAACAAACCTCGACAAAGCTCAGGTTAATACGTTCTTGAAGTTCAGGAAAGAATTTCTCTCAAATTAAGGAATGGAATTCCCAAAAGCTCCGGAAGAAACTTTCCGAAAGTTAATTTGGGACTTCCCATAAGAAACCTCTCCTAAAAACAGAATGGAACTTTCCAGAAGCATATGGGTTACCTCCTAGTAGTTTGAGCACGAATTTCTCAGAAATTCAGGAAAAAACTTTCCCTAAATTCAGGAGAAAACTTCCCAACAGTTTAGAAGAGGACTCCTCAGAAGTTATGGAGGAAATATTGATTGATTGATTGATCTTTACTAGAGAGACTTTCAGCCGTTATCTGGTTCGTCTCTTTTATGGAGGAAATATCCAACAAATTTAAGTGAATTTTTTCTAGAATTTCTTGAGATTTTCCCAAATTTTAGGTTAAATATTCCTCGGATATTAGGATGGGGCTTATCACAGATTTAGAAAAAATTAACTCAGGATAAAATTACCCCTTATTTAAGGAAGAAACTCACCAGAGAGGGAAATACCTATAGGTTTAAGAAGGAATTTTTGTCAAATTTCAGCAAAGAACTTCTTTGAATTTCAAGAGAGATCTTCCCAGAAGTTCCAAAGGAAGCTTCCTGGAACTACCCAGAAGATTCGTGAAGGTAAAAATGGAACATTCCAGAATTTGGGAAATGGAGGCTTTCTGAAACATAGAATTCTAAAAGTACTGGTAAATACAGAAAAACTGATATGTTCCTTCAGAAGCAGAGAGTACTTCCTAGTAGTTCAAGCAGGAATTTCTCAGTACTTCAGGACCAAACTGCTCCGGAGGAAAAACCTCCATGGAGTTCAGAAAAAGAATTCTCAGAAGTCCAGAAAGAAACTTCCGAGAAATATAACAAAGCTTTCCAAGAAATTCTGGAGAGATCTCTTGCTCACCGTTCAGGATTGATCAAATATTTCTAAAGTAACTAAGTTCAGGAAAAAACTTACCAAAATGTTTCTGCAAGGGTAAAGTTAATGTTAGAGGAATTTTTGGGCAAACCTGAGAGGCTGCCAACTTTCCAGAATTTTTAGTGAAGAGCATTGCAGAAGATCAGAGACAACTTTCCTGAACTGAGAAATAATCAAATGTCAGTAGTACGTTGCCAATAGCTTCAGTATTATTACATCTGAATAAATATCGCTTATTGGTTCACATAGTAATAATAACTTCATCGAAAAATACTTTAAACTGCTTCCTTATAACAGCGTCCAAATGAGGTTTTCTGCTAACTTGATTGCACAAATGCCATGCACATTATTTCCAGTGAATACTAGATGTATAGATCGAAATGGTCTATATCACATCATATAAGTTGTAGTGTGAACAGGGTATAACTCTCCGTTGAAAGCAAACTTTGAACGACTTAGGTGCTGCTTATCAAACTACCAGACAAGTTAGCAAACCATCAGCTTTAAACAACTCTTACTCGCCAAACTTTGCAGCGAAAAAAAAAAGCATAACTTGAGCCAACTACCCTGTCGCCTATTTCAATTCATTCCGCAAATTTAGGCACTCTTCCAAACCGACTGCAGGTGAGTTCATTAAATTTGATCGAAATCTTAACGGCGACTCGAACCATTCCAAGAACACATTTTAAGAAGTGCTTCAACCGACCGACCGACCGTCCGAGCATTTGTTTTTCTTCCCCTGGAAATACTTTGCGAGCCGAAGAAACTTCCAGTGTTTTCACAAAACTTCCAACTCTTTTCATCTTGCTCGATCGATTCACCTTGCTGGGGTTTTTTTTGTTTTTCCTCCTTTTTGCATAATACCAAAGACGGAAGGTGAAGCAAGTGTAAAACTTTCCCGTCGTTCCACATCGCTGAAAAGACGAGACGGGTTTACACGCCCCCTTCCCCTCGAATGACTGACGGACTGACGGACAAACGGATGGAACGAAATTGGGCTCAAGTTAGCAATTTCGTTTGCCAATTTCGCCTCCCACTTGGCCGCCCCCCGCATGGTACTTGAACCGTAATCGAATGGTCGGAAGAATTTCGGATTTTTCCACCGCACGTTGCGGAAGTTAATTGCGTGTTGGTAGCGCTTTCATTCACCGGAATGGAATTCAAAGTTTGTTTGGGCTCTATTCCGGTGTGTTTCAGGTTTTCCCATCAGCAGCGATTGTGAACTGTGTAACATTCAAGGCCGCACAAGCCAGTCGGGTTTTTTGTGTGCCGCCCCATCTAGGATTTCAATTTAGGCCGCTCCGATGTTTCGCTCCGAGACAAAGCCGATTCGCAAAACAAAAGATTGCCTCTCGTGTAATTTGCACACTCATGTGGTATGTGCTCGGCGCTGAATGGGGAGCCGGAGCGGACTGTTGCTGCCGACGACTTTCATTGCCTAATGGATGTGCAAACAGTGGGATGGATGGATGTGTGTACCGGGTAATGCAGGTTTCTAAATATGACTAGCGCTGGCTGAACAAAAGCCAGGAGGCAGACGACGCTGGGGCCGGGGATCTACAATAATGGCCAAGACAGTCTTAGAGGCACTTTCTAGCTAGCTCCGCACAGTAAGTAGGTTCTTTTGAATAAGCTCGACGAATCTTGCGACGTAGAATGAACATCTCGCCAGCCAGGAACGCTGACGCGAGTTGGTTGCTCGTATATTCATCAACAACAGTGGGTTACAATTAGTTAGGAGAACATATTTCTGCTATTTGCCGACTGGTTTATGTGTACAATTCATCAGCTTTTTACATTGTGCTGCCTTGCACCGCTTTATCAGTTTGGACAGGTGTTGCTCTGCAAAAATGTTACTGCTTCATGATAATTTGTTGAGTAATGTTTACATCTCATGTTTTCATGCCAGGAACGGTTCCGAACTAAGTAAAAAGCTAAATTCGTGAACTTTTCGGACCATCCCTCGAAAAAGCATCAGATTTCCCCCTAGAATTTCAACACAAACTTGTCATCGGATCTGAAATATGCGAATTATTTCCAACAAAATAATTCAAGTTGAGTAAACGCACAAATTGATACGCTACGTTAGAAGTGTTGGTGTTGCAATAGTTGTGTATGGAGAATACAACACTTCTAACGCACCGAAACTTTCGCGGCATTGAAAAGTTGCATTGACCTTTTCTAGACAAGCCATGCAAAGTCCATTTTTTTATGAATATTTTCGCAGCGCCGTTCACACATCTGCTGGTTTTGTTTGTTTACATTTTTTTTTGCTCTGTCATCCCTTATCTATTACGACCAACAGTATTATTTGGAACGGCTTGAATAGGTTGTTGTAAAGCGCGAAACTTCTTAAGTGAGTGCAACTATTGTTGGCAGCCCTTTTTATGTGGCTGTCGATTCATTTGAAATGCGTGTGAAAAAAAGTATTCTACTATAGACAGCGAAAACAGCACCATTTAGAATTGCATGTGGTTGGTTGGATGAAACATATGGCTTAACAAAACACCTCAGCAGCATGAGTATTTAGTACGAAATCTGACCTCATTCTCTATGCATAGTAAGTATTTTCGAATAAAAAAACATGGGATCTATTTTTATGAACTACTTTTGCACTCTCCCTTTTTCGAGCTTATGATTCTCGTTTACTGCACTGCTATAGTCAATATAAAGAGAGCATTCGCTGAACAAACACATCTAAATTTGTGTGTATCTCATAAACCATGTGAGTCAAAATTCTTAAAATTGCATGAGCATGATTGATCCCCGAAGGTTGCCACTTCGTTATTGCCAGATCAGCTCGATATTGCCAGATACACATAGAAACAAAAGATGATGCTTGGGGCTAACATACATCCTCAATGTGTGAAAACTGGTGATCCCAAACTAAGGCAATACCAGCGCTGGCTCCAACAAAATGCAGGTTCAACAACAGCGCCTAGTAAAATATTTAAATATTATTACAAACTTCCGATTCTGTGTTGGTTTCTTTGTTCTAAGATATGGTAGCACGAGAATGATGGCGAAACAATAGTACGGATCATTATTAATTAATAAAACGAACCACCACATTTCCCCGGGAAGAAGTTTTATTGTTTGTTTGTTTTTCTGAGCTCACTTGTTCAATCAACAAAGCATCAGAACAACTGTTCACAGCAGATGCTCGAAGCAGAATGGTTTTCGTAAGCTTCCGAATCGTACAACAACATTCTACGTACTCTTTCAACTTCTGGCACTAAGCATATATGCATACACCAATTTTAACCTTCTAAAGAGCAATCTATGCTAATCCATATAAAATATCTTTTGAAGGATTTGGAGAAATGAGAGTCTCTTCAAGCAGCTTTGTGTCAATTTTATGCTTCTTTTGATTTCCAAGCTCTCCTGCTTTGTACCAACCGGGAAAAACTTGGTCCTGTTTCCACGGATTTGCAACATTTTGTGATATAGTGAGCGGCATATCATAATTTAAGATGATTCACTCTAAATTTGGCAGATCGACAGGTAATCGATGAATAATTCTGAGCAAAATGCTTAGAGACGGTCCGGAAGTTTCAATTTACGCCATTAGATTAAAGTATCTGAAAATTTGAGCAACACTGGATCAGTATCTATCGTTACATCTGTAATGTTCAAGGTTGGATTTCGGACAACAAAATAATAACAACATAAACAAATTACACATAATTCAACAAAACCGATAGTTAATTTCACAATAATAGAGTAATACCTACATTAGAAACAGTTAATTTAGATTTTAATCCTTCTTTCTGTAAAATTTTCGAAATTTATGTACACAGAAAAAAATAATTAATTTTAACAAGCGCGTAAAATTTCCCCTCGTGTAATTCCAAGTCAAATGAGCGCAAACAACGATATTGTTTGCAATCTTTCATACAACAGACTAGATTCAGGCGTTATCTGGCTTAAATTTACATGAAATATCCCATTATTTTCTGCCAAATCTAGCATTCCCTTTATGTGCATAAGATAACGCAGAAAATTCAGTGTTTCTTTTTATCTGTGTAATAAACCCGCCATCAGGTTCCACACGGTATTCTCAGATGCGCCTGCCGTGACGATTCTCCTTCTTCTCTTGAAATCATCGGTGCCGTTTGATTTCTTGACAGTTTCAAAGAGTTTCCACTTACCCAGAGCCCAGTACTTCTCTATTGGGCGAAGCTCTGGACAGTCTGGTCGATTAGCTGTTTTTAGCACGTATTTGACCTCTTGTACCTTATTCCCTTCCAGGATGGATTCCGCATAGTGACAAGAGGCCACCATGTCATCACGGTTGGGCACCATTTTCACTTTGTACGGCTTCAGTCCTTGCCTCTGCTTCACTTTTTGCACGTATGATTTTGACTTCTCAGTTATGGCTACCAGTTGTAGCTGGCTGTAAACTCTTCACCAGCAGAGGGGTAGTTTCTGGACCAATGCTGCCAAATTTATGATGCTCTGCTTGAATCATCTCTTCGTGATTCCTTCAATTAAAAACTTGCTTGGTCTGTGAAACATGTCTTCTAACAATCTGTCCCATTTCGTCACACAAAACGAGCATTCCATTTCTCTCTTCTGTAACTGTATACCTGTGAGGATCAAAACGATACTCTGCTTTTGCTCGAGGCTGACGTTCCACAACAACGATGTCCTTTGGCTTGATTCGGCATCTACGAGCCCCTCGTTTCGCATGTTCACGTTGCTAGCCTTCTGTTTTCGTTTTCAGATCTCTGCCATTAAGCAGGTCATCATCGAAGTTTGCCCTTCCGTGGTATATAAGGAGAAGCTCACGTCTTATTTGTGGAGAAAACAGCATTGATACCACGCTCTGAGCAGTATAGTTTATAATCTTCCCCGTTAAACGGGTGGGGAGCGATGTCCAATTTTATGGTCTGCGGATAACCTTCCTTTTCAAAAATTTCGTCCAGGACCTTTCGGGTATGCGCAAAGCTCGTTGATCTCACGGATTTAGCGATGATGTGGAATGCTCGATATTCATTTGTTCACGGTTTTACCTTTTCGCCCTCTTCATCCTTCTCCCATCTTGGTGAGTTATTCTGCTGCGCGCGAAGCTGGTTGGAAATCTTCTTTCGACATACTGCAACAAAGTGTCCTCGCAAGCCACAAATGCTACAGTTGACATTGATTGCTGGGCATGATCCGAATTTTTGGAAGAGACGGTTACACTTGGAGCAACGTGATCGGTGTCCCATTCCTCGGTTCTTGCTTTCATCCACCGCTCGTCTTTTTGAGTCCGTCCACTTGTCGGTCGTTGCTTCGGTCTTTCGCTTCCATTGCTGTGGTTTTCCAGAAGATCGTTGATGATGCCGAGTTACCGCGAATGCTGAGGGTTCTGGTTGAGCCGTTTCAGCAATGTATGCTTCCTCTCGGGTAGCAGATTGCACACTCGTAGCCGAATGTTCGCGCAGCCTTCACCAAATTTATGTTCCGCATCCTTTCAGCAGCTGCGCTCGTACGAACCGGTCCTGATCAACGCTGCTATAACCGCACAGGTGGACTTTTTCCATGAGCCGAGCATGGAATGCAATCGTCGGTTCATGCGGCTCCTGCTTAAGGTTTGTGAACGCCTCATGTTCGGTTGTCACATCGACCATGGACCGAAGATAACCCTCAATATTTTCCACGAACATGTCGTAACAGTTGGGTTCCTGAAGGCTCGGCCGTAGTCTCGTTGCTCGGGCTATTCCCTGCAATTTTCCTCCCATTTAAAAAATACAGAATTTGAGCTCGTTTAACTGGATCGTTGTTGTTATCCAGCATTTTACGAGTGCTAATGGCCGTCTCGGTTGAGCTCGGTTTCTGATAGGGAGCAAGCTATTTGACGTTTGGCTAAGGCCGTTTGACAGAGAATCGATCAAATCTTACCGATTAGCTGTCAAACTCGTGTCAAACGACCTAAGCCAAACGTCGAATCGCTTGCTCCCTACCAGAAACCGAGCTCAACCAAGGCGGCCATGAATACTCGTAAAATACTGGATACAGGGAAACAACGGTCTCGAACCGGTCGATGAATCGGCTCCACTGCTGTCACATCCTGTTGGCCGGAACGTCTGCGGTAGTCGATGCTCCCACGTTGACGTTTCCAGTATTCCAGCAGTGGTCAGTTTGGCATGGTTTCTTATTAGTTCTACCGATTGGTTGATAGGAGTCCATAGTTTTCACTAGATGGTCCAACGTATCCTGCATTTGCTTCATCTGCTGATAGTAGTCCTTATTGACGTCAACGGTTAGTGCATCTCGTCTTTCGTCGTTGACAACCTCGGTGGTTGATTTCTCACCGTTGTCCGATTCTCCACCTGGGGCGGATTCGGAACTGTCATCGCTATCACATCCATCGTAATCGTGATGTCCTTCATCCTGTCCTTCGTTATCCGAGTCATCGTCAGCACGACGTCAAGCTTTTCATTTAACTCTTCCGGGTTACTTTGGAAACCAGGGACACGCACATACTTTCCTCCAGACATTTTGGCTAAATACTTCGAAAGTTCCAATGGTTAGATAATCGAAATTTCAAGGACTTTAAAGTCTGTATGAAAATGGTTGAAACAACATAAGTCCATCTTCAGTATAAGGTTACCACTGTATATGCATTGAATTCTGATATATACTCTACTAATAAGTGTTAATTGACCATGTTTTACAACCCAATCCGTTCTTTAATATTGTCTCCGTGCACTGTTATAAGAAAAATGCCTGGAGTAATCCAAAACAATTACTTGCAAACCTTATTGATACAGTCCAAACTATTCCTCGTAGTCGTCTCGATCCGCTACCATGCTCATTCACGCGGTCATCTCGAGCTGCTTCCGGGATGCCGTTTTATCAAATTTCTCAAGCGCGGTTTTCTCGATCCGCTACCACATTTATTCAATCAACAAACCAGTGCGGTCGTCTCGATCCGCTGCCAGTTCTCCGTCAAACACTACCAATGAATTATTATTTCTGAGTTCAAACAAAAAATATATTGTCTCTTTCGAACTTGCTTTATTTTTTTTCACAATATTTTCACGAAAAAAGCTCCTTAAATGGCCCTATGGCCTCTAAAACCAAGCGGATATCACAAACACTCATTAATCGACGCCAATAACAGGGAATGTTGTTTTCCGTTTTCACAGTCTGCAAGAAAATTGGTCTCCTGCTTCCAGGTATTCCATTTGATTGACCCAAATTCACTTCACACAAAATGAGACCTATCAAGGAAAATCGCAGACACAAACTAGCTGGTTCGCAAAGGCAAACATAATTGAATTGAAGAAGGTTTCAATTGCTGAATATTCAGCAGTCTGGTAGGACCGCCAAATCTGCAACTTGGCCATTTGCGACCAGCCATTTTGTGGGTGGTTTGCCCGGACTGGCGGAGCACACGACTTACCTTCACCGCTTCCTGAATACGAAAGAGGAAGAGTTGGCTTGACGCACGCCCGAGTGGCCTGCTGCGGGATTCGGCGGTTGGCGAGACGGCCAAGTTGCAAGGTGATGACAGATGTAGGATTGGGTGATATTGCCAAGGTATATACATAATTCGGCAAGATATCTATTCAAAAAGGCCGTTGTGCTGGTCCTCAACGAAGTTGCCATATGGCACCCACACAATAATGCTCCATTAATGCTATTTTGCATATGAAATGCTTATTACAGGCTACAAGCACTTAAATAGCATTTGAAATCCAACTTTATAAGAGATCGCATTCAAGATGCTGATATAATGCTAATGTAATGCTTGTAGCATCTGAAATGCTGTTTTAGGGTTGATTTACTGCATATGCTAATGCTTATTGGTTACTTGGGTACTTCCAGCAGGACTCTGCACCATCCAACAAGCTGAAAGCTACACAGGCTTGGTTTGAGAAGAATTTTATCAGGATTGTATTAGCAGGATGGCCTGCAACTTCGCTTATCTCAATTCTATTGACTTCTACCGTTTGCATTAACAAAAAATGGACATTTTACGAATCATCATAAACGCCGTCGTTCGACAAGCGGGCCCACATGTCAAATACGACATGAGCGCCGCCGTGGCCTATCGTCAATCTACTGATTTTTAATTCAACCATTAAAATCAGTAAACGATGGAAACTGTATTGAGTGTCATATCTGTTTGTCTGTGCCGAGAAGATCGAGCTGACTTGGAGGATGCGTTGTTGTTAAATTTTGACATTTCGTGTCGGCCACCATCCTCATCGCAGCCAACTTCACTCCGGTGCTCTTTATACGGAACCATAAATCTACCCAAATTTGAGTTGTTTTAACCCTTTTCACCCACCTCAATGCTTGTAGTCCAATATGAGTAAAGTGAACATCGCGCTGGGTAGTTCACATTTACACCCCGTGAATAATGTTTACTCTCTCGGTAATAAACTAAAACAAATTTTGAACGCAAAATCGAGAGTGTATAATTTTACTCAAATTTGAGTCATTGCGCCAAACATCCCGGTGGGTTGAGTGCAGCTTGCTCAATTTTTTGTCAACATTTCGTGAAGAAAAGAGAGAAAACTACCCTAAATTTGAGTACAAATTTCAAACGCTTGCTCAATTTTCGGTGTTTATAATTTAAAAAAAAAACGTATATTTTTCTTCCCATGCGCACATTTTAGGTATTTATAACTCAAAATTTTGGCAATTTTCTGTGTAAAACCAACACAACGTGGTAGTTCAACGCAATAACTCAATTTTGAGTAAAATTATATTCATTCTGGATTTCGCATTATCACTAGTCAATTATCCTCAGCTTTGGGAAAATTTTACAATCGGGTGAGTAAGTATTTTTCACGGCTCTCAAATGTAAACTACCCAGTGGTGGGTGAAAATAGCTCAAATTTGGGTAGAATTATGGTTCCATGTATCGGAACGAAATTGGCTGGTAATCTCCATGAAACGTCAAAATTCAAAAACAAACAGTCCTCAAGTTAGTACCTTTGGTTGTTCCTGCCACGGGCGCTACTGCGTTCACAAATAAACTAGTAGTCATATAAAAAGGTAAGACACATAATTTATTGTGATATATTTCCCATGGAAGATATTTATTATAGCTAACTTGCAAAAAAATCTACGCCCTTGCGATTGACCTTCTGGTAGTTAACCGGAACATTGGCCATGGCGGACGATTTTATTTATCACTTCCTCCTCAGTTTTCGCCAAAAAAATTGTTGGAGTAGATCTTACGCTTAGGGTTGGCCCAGAAATTCTGGATGGGACGCAGCTGGGGGACGTTGGGCGGGTTCGCCGGCTTGAGTACCACATCGATATTCAACCGCTGCATCGCCTCCAACGATTGCTTCGAGAAGTAGGCCGACGCCAGATCCGGCCAAAACACCGCATCTTCGCCCTTATGATATTTCTTGATGAACGACGCAACTTCCGGCAGGCATTTCGTACTATAAATTTCCCCGTTCACGGCCAGTCCAGAGCGAGAGAAGAGTGACTTTGACATCCCGTTCTCGCTGATTGTCCGCCACAGTAGCACCTTCTTGTGAAATGAACTTCACCTCGGAGCTCACTTCCTTCGTGGGAGAAGTGAAATACGAAGTGCCCTGCCAGTCGTTGCCATCCAGGGTGAGATAGGTCTCGTCGTCCATCACCACCGCAACGCTGCGATTCGTCGGGAAAATCGAGTTGACCATCTTATTCAGCCGCTGCCGCTGCCGCTGCGTCATTGCTTGCAGCTCCGAAACCAGTGGACGCTATTTCCGCTTCCTGACATGTATGTTCATGTTCGCAAGGTACTTTTTCACTGTTTGGCCGGTTGAACCAACCTCCCGGCCAAGCGCACGCAGCGATGTAGCCACTTTTCCCTCGGTCTTCCTCTTCAGCATCCTTTGGAGTTTCTTGTCGCTCAGGGCCTTGTTTCGATGCTCTGATTGTTGTCTAATAGTGCCAAAATGTTGTAGATGCCGGAACGAGCGTCTCCGGCGTCCACAAAGTGCCGCACGATGTCCGTTTTGACGCACGGGTGCCGTTTTTGAACGGCACTTCCGACAAGAGTGCTTCCTGTTTTTGCCATCACGGTTAGAATTCGACCGATAGAGCTGTCAAATTTTGTCCACTGACGCATGGATTACTATGATTGATGCTGCATGGGTAGTTTCGTCAGTGCAGGTGAAGGTAAACTTCATGAAAAATCGGCAATTTTTGACAATTCTTTTTATAAATGCGAATGTTATTATACGATGTTTTGTAAGTTGTGTTGTGTTTCTCTGACGTCATTTTTTTCTTCAAGGGCATCCATTAAACCAATAATGAATACAACTAAAAAATTCCATCTCCTGCACTTTCACATTCCATAATCTCTTTTCGATTCGTTGAGTGAGTCCCGTGTAATTGACAGCCCGAGAGACCGGAGACGCTGGTTAGCTCTTATTTTGTTGTCTCCACTGGCACCCCGGTTTGGCCTCTAATAAATATTAAAATCGACAATAATTAAAACACAAATTATTCAGGGAAAATTCAAAGCACCGTCGTCGTCGCCATCGTCTTCGTCGTCTCAATCCAAGAAGGACGCGCGAGGCTGCGTCTTCAAAGACGACGCTGGCGGTGACGGTGATGACGAGGATCGCCCGATTGAATTATAGGGTGAAAGCAGGGAAAATTTACGGCAGAATAGATGGTGGTGGAACTCCCAACCCCAACACCCAACGCCGCGACTAGTTCCCGTAAGTGAAGGTGACGATGATGCTGGCTGATGAGAACGACGACGACGAGGATGATGATGATGATGATGGAGATGACGACGGCGACAAAGATGCTATAGGAAGCTGCCCGTGCTAAAGGTGGTGAAATTCAAGAGCGTCTGGGGTGTCAGGGCAAATTTACGGTTAATTTTGAGGTTGAGCGAAAGGCTAAGATGGATGGCAGTGTCGGCCGCCTTGCCACATTATCGCATCGGTGGGTGGAGGGGGGGAGGGTAGGGGAAGGAAAATGCGATACCGAAGCGTGCACGGTTCATTGCCGGAAATGAGCGAAATTAATTTTGGAAATAAATGGCTTTAAATTTTCCGTTGGCAAGGGGGAACTAGCTCTCGTGATGGGTTCGTAGCTGGCGAACGTGACTGATGGTACATTTGGGATCTTTATTTCGGGAATGAGAAGTGGGTTTTGTAACTGGGAACTTTTTCCTTTTTGCTAAATTGCTGTAATCGGTTGGCTCCACGTCGGGTTTTTCTGTCTACGATTGTAAACAAAACAAGTTGAGCCTTAGGAAAAATGGCGATTCGGAGAGTTTACCAGTTGAAGCAAGGCAAATGGTTGATTTCAGTTTATAAAAACAGAATTGGACTTTCCTTTTCAATCCATCAACTATCTGGTAACAACAGCAAAAACAGCAATTAGATGTTCCATTAAAAGCCGAATTACTAACCTGCAGAATGCATTAAAATTGACACCAACTTTTGCCTGTCTAATTGCCTGATTTTTACTTCCGAGAAACCACCCCCGCAATTGTCACTTCAGCTCTCCCCCCGGAAAGACAAAAAAACGCTCGCCGAACCGGCAATTCGATACGTAAACGAGAAACCCCGGGACGGCCGCTTCTTCCGCGAAGGACTCAACCATTTTAAAATTCATGCAGATCCCCACTTCCTTTCGCCGGGATTTCCACGAACCCGCACGCAATCATGGAGTTCCACAATTGAATAAACTTCGGGTTTCAATCATCAGCCTTGTTTTGTTAAGCGGCGCCCACTCGCTGCGTGCGATTGTGTGTTCCCCCGGACCAATCTCGAATCCGGAAACCTCGGAAGAAATCTCGGGGCCAACAAAGCAACAGCAGATGTCACCGATGTGATGAAAAACTGAGCACAAACCACGGCAGCGACGCGACGGTGGCGGCCGGATGTGTTTGCCTTTCACCACCAGGAACCACCCACTTCCCCCCCCCCCTCCCCACATCCACGCGGAGGTCGGGGATTCAATTTATCACCGAAACTTGAATTGAATTTTAAAACTGTTTTCCCATCCTTCCGTCATGCAAATGGAGGGAGATTGATGTGTCTCTTTGCCTTCGGTTGATCCCGAACCGAAGTCGCACAATTTTGAAGCCGCTGGATTCGCATATTCCGAAGAGAGAGAAAAAAAAAAGCAATGTGCAGGAGTAGCTCTACATAGCTATTGTCAAGCTTTTTGAGTGATTTGCAAACGACGGTGACGCAGCAGGAAGGTGCATCATCGCCATTTACTTGAACGGATCTATCGTTTACACTATCTCAGCAAGCCATGGATGGTGACAGGATTCGGTGGATGCAACTCTCGATCCGTCTGATACAGCGAGCTGGATGCGGGTTGATTTCCGATTGAATGATGGATTGTGAGTGTAGCTCCGCGGGGTGCATTATCCAAATGTTTTAGCTCTGTCGTTTTCCGTCCTGCTTGGCATTGATTCGTGGAGTTGTTGACGGTTTTGACAGATTGAGACGGATGGAGATTTTCATGGGTAAGTGGGCGTTTGGAAGTTGTTCGACATTTCAAGGAAGTCTAATCTCCATTCGAAGCAGCAGCAGCAGCTGTTTTGAATGACATTTTAATACGGAATGGCGCATACGTCAAGTAGGACTTATTTTCCGTCGCAGCTCCGAACTTCCGGTCGGTCTTCCCGGCAGATGAAGTTCGCCGGGAAAGTTTGCCGAAAAAACGACACGAGCGACAGAAATACTTCATTCATTAGAGTCGGATTGTGGTGAGGACAAGCAACGGGGACAAGAACTCGTGGGAAAGTGGGGAAAGAATTTTAAACCACGAAAGTTTTCCGCAAAGTTGCTCCGGTTACTTTGGCGGAAGGGATATTATGCAGAACGTATTTCGAATGGCGAGTGACAGCTTGCCACGGGGAGGAAAAAAGGGGCCGGAGCGAAGTATATTTTTGTGGCAGTGCATATTCTGTGATCTTGCGAGTGATTCGACAGGATGTATCTGGCAGATGGTGGAATATTTGAGAGTTTTAACACGAATTTCGTCGGTTTCAAAGAGGGGCTGCAATGATGCGATAAGGAACAAACGCTTGTTATAGAAGATCAAAAGTCGAGAAGAATCGCACAAATCCCTTTCTGGTCGCCGGCAGTATTTTTACGGACGTTGAGACTACCTCAACAAATTTTCTTTCACTCAGGTCTCAGAGAATCTGAATGTTTGAAAAGGGTGGTATTTCAAAATCACGAAGCCGAAAAATCTGGAGGCTAAGATTGGAATTCAAAAATCAAATCCTATTTTGCATAGAAAGCTTCAACAAACCATTTAATATGCTGTCATCCTTTAATAATAATGCAGCGTTTAACATTTTCAAACAACATATGCAGAAATGTGTTTTATTGAATTAAAAATTGATAACAACCAAAATACGCCCTGTTTATTTTAAGAGTGTTATTACGCCTTGGGTTTTTCGCCTGTTGAACTGCCAGCACTGGAGACTCGCCGTTAAATTATGACATTCTGGCATCTTGTTTGTTGTTACGCCTACGCTCTTCAGTCACATTAATCAAGTGGCGAGGAATTACGATTCAGTTCTCGCAATTTTTTAAAGACGTCGAATTCTATCCTTCACGTATCAAAACAGTTAATTTTACTAATTAGATGAGTCAAGGTACTACTAGGAAAATCAGGGGTAAGTGATTCTATCGAATGAACATTCTTAATCATGATGTTACAGTCATGGACTTAGACAACGAGATAGAATCAAAGCTGCGACACAGAATGAAGAGACCTGAGTGCTGGATCAATTATGGTTTAAAGGTGACCGTGGAGGAAACGGAAGAGAAATCATCGCTCTTTGCCCCGATTTTCTGATATTGATCACAGTGATCTCCGTACTGTGATGAGCTAAATCCAGTTTTCTGGAGCCATCCTTCATTCGACTATGTCGATAGAGTGTGTGTCCGTTAGCTCCACCATTTATTTGGACTCTTCATAGACTTCTAGAATGATGTCATCCGCGAAGCTTCAATAAACTTCAATCTCAACACTTCGTCATCCATCGCGTTGAACATGTTCCTGACACCCTCTGCGATACTGAAAGTAGTTGCCCAGAATTCTTTACAGGTACCCAGAAACCTGGAGACATTGAAGCGAGTATGACATTGCTTCTCAACTATTGTGCTATTGATCGCTTTTCTCACTGTGCCCACTGCACAGCAGCAAATTCCCCGCCTCTAACGTTGAATCCCCTTCCTGCCATCTTCGTGACGAACATGATGGTATTCACCGTTGACTTTCCTCTACGGAAGCCAACCGTGTACTTCGACAACCTGTTGAGGATTAATCTCTCGAGTATCTTGTAATGCCTAGTAATGGAATAAATGCCTTCTGGGTCTTTTGGAGAACATTTGGCAAAAAATGGGGTCTACGTCCAAAAATGATTGAATGGATTTATACCAGCATAGTTAGGCCAAGAATTACCTACGTCTCTTGTGGTGGCCAAAATCAAAAGAAGTAACTGCTCAGATAAAAACTGGGTAAGCTGCAAAGACTAGCATGTCGTTCAATAACCGGGGCAATGCCTAGCACATCATCGATGGCGCTAAATGCCCTCTTAAATTTACTACCACTTCATCAATACATAAAGTTGCAGGCAGGGAAAAGTTTTCAACTAATGATACGAGCTGACGGGATTCAAAAAGGAGAATCGGTGGACCATTTAGAGATCCTCAAAAACTTCCATTTGAATCCAACGACAAATTCGATAGTAGACTGGATGCTGATGAAAGCAAACTATGAAATTCTCTTTAAAGTGGTCGTAACAAGTCGCCACTTATGGGAACAAGGTGGTCCAAGTCTTCGTCCAGGCTCTATTGTGTTTCACACAGATGGTTCAAAAATGAACAAGAAAACAGGAAACGAAGTCAATTTGTACTGGGTAACCCTATGAAGTCTGGCAGTTAAGTCCCAGCAAGGCAATAGACTTTATTAGGCAAGTCAAACCTACCTTGGACAAAATGCAGGTTCAGACGTTGCCCATGACATCACAATTGTTATGGGTAAACTGTTCTTTTAAATCATATGGGTGATACGCACAATAGACGTATGGGAAGACGCCCTCGTCTGGGTATCTTTGCATAACCACTCTGAACGTTTCGGGAGCCAGAAAAATAGACGTCCTGATGGCCAGGTTTGGTATATCGCAGGCGCTTTGTTCACCCTTAGCCACTTTCCTATCACAGTGAGTTTGTCATTCGAAACGGTCGCCTCGTTCTCTCCCTCCGCGATTCTGCTATCTTTGCCCACGCGATACCGGATGTGCGGATGTTATATTCTGGGATACTGAGAGACTAGTAACTTGGGTTGTGGCACGGAAGGAGTCCCCTAATGACTACCTGCAGTAGCTTCGGTATTTACTTGGTTGAAGCTGCCGCACCTTTAATTCTTTGCCACCCTGTAGGCGTTACTCCATGGGCTCGCATTGGATTTTGAACACAAGCCCTCGAAGCAGGCTTGTCTGCTGGCCTTTATCTCTTTCTTTTGCGTGGCCTTAACAGCGGCTAGCGTGGAGGCAAATTCTGAGGAGGTTGGCGATCGACTCCGTTCACCAATACACCGGCTGATGTGCTCCATTTGTGAGTGAATGAAGTGGGTGCTCTTCCGTCCACACACTGCCAAGTATTGTGAACGAACCGTTAAGTGGTCGCTATGGGTGCAGCCGTCCTCCACCTTCCAGTTGCTCGATAGCCCTGGGCTGCGGAACGTCACGTCGATGATCGACTCCGCCTCATTTCAATGGTAGGTACTATTGGTAACTACGTTGGAGCCTGACCAGGGCTCTAAGCTGGATCTGACCCTGAGGGTTGGTAAGGTGATTGTGATGTTCGACACTCAGGCGTTGAATTCACTCACTTTTTCCAACGGGTTTCGGTAAGTTATCTCTGTTGTCATCCGATCAACCATTTGTGTAAACTGGTCAAACGACCATCTTGAAGAACAATCCTTTCACTTTTGCAACCGTAAAGCCCTTATTTGAGGTAGACACAACCTCCTGAACCTCCTAGGCCTATCTTGGGCCAATCGTCATAATATCCGACCTATGGGTCGGATATTATGGCAATAGCCGATGCCGGCTCATGAACTGCCAGACAAAACAGTTGCTGGGCTGCCTTACGGTGGTTCAGGTTTAGTTGAGGGACCTGTGATCAATTTCTTGATTTATTCTTGTAGGCCTTGTACATTTGGGGAGTTCCTTGCAGTTCCGAGCCTTGTGGTCTGAGTCCGTGAACTGTCACGATTTATGCCAGCTCTCAAGGCACTTGAAACATGCCTTCGGTGGCTGGTGCACACTCATGGGCAAACGGACCATCCCACTTTGAGTTTGACCACATCAACCGTATCGTGGCCACTTGGGTTCCAAGTGGACCCTTCTGCCGCCGTATAACTGCTGAGGTAACCTCGACCCCACACTGAGCCTTGATGGCCGGGGATATTTTTGCGCGGTTCGAGAGGGGGTGTCCAGGTTTCCTGCGAAGTCGCTGGTTGCGCTGAACAGGCCGGCTTGTCGTGCCGCGTCGGCTCAGTGGGGATTCTTCGTCAAGACACGAAGCTGGGAGTCGGTTCCATTGTGGATGTTTCACATCAGATGGTTTTTCCACCTGCTGCAGAGGATCGTGTGTCTGGGGGTCACACTGTGAATTTTACTATTCACATTGGGTTCATTCGTTGTTGTAGAATGGTTTAAGGTTTTAAATTAATTTTTTTCTCATGGTTGTCATATATTGTCTGGATTTTCTGCTTCATGGTGGATACGCGGGTTTGTTTGCAGTTGTAGAAATACAGCGATCAGCAGACAAGTAATTTTCAGTTTAGATTGTAATATCCCTTCAGTGCGTGTTCCAAAGAGTACTCATCGACGTTTCGCGCGATAGCCCGTCCACGATTCTTTGCCAGTAGCCGCGCTTCTTGGCCATGATGAGGCTCTTAAGTTCGCGTTCGAGAGCCGTGTACACTTCAAAGCGCTCAGGTGTTTCACGTCTACGAAGAACTTTAAACGCGTCGAACTTTTTACGGTAAACTTCGGTGCATTGCTGATCGATGACCGTGTCGAAGGAAGAAAGGTGTAGGGTCGCGAGTATCTGTGCTCCTGGTCCACTGTGTTTTTTCTGATTATGTAACATTAAAAATGAAGTTCGAGTGTGTTGGGTGCAGAGTACCTTTTGTGGTCACGGAATGTGTGGGGGATGGGAGATAAATCGTGTTTTTATTACGTTTTGTTGCAATTTTGTTAATTTCAGTGTGGCCTATTTCGGTTTCGTTGTGAGGTTGCTATGTTTTCTCTTCGGTTCCCGAAACAGCAGGCGATGGGTGTCGCGTAGAGAGAATATTACACATACATGTGTGTGAATTGTTACGTGCTGATGGTGGTTGTATTGTTAATATCTCTCTCAGCGTTATGCCGATACGTACCATCAATACAATATCATTAATGAGGGTTATTCCGAGAGTCGAAGTGACATTTGTCACTTGGTGAAGTGAGAAGAGTCACCTACAGTGACGTGACTCTTCTGGGTTAATCAAATGGAGAGTCACGTCACTGCAGGTGACTCTTCTCACTTCACCAAGTGACAAACGTCACTTCGACTCTCGGAATAACCCTCAATATGTTGTGTCAAGGTCACTATTGGTGTTCACTGATTATCGGTGTCTGGTGTGCTGGTGGGCCCTATAATCCCCTCTCTTCAGTCAACGGTTTGCTAGTAATATGCTATTAAAAATAAAACTTGTCATGGTGTAAGATACACGAAGTACTGCAGCTCTTCCGGAGAGGGATAAGCTGCACCCAATGTAGACAACCCAATGTGCTCGAGACACTTCGGCTCCGCGTGATCGGGAGCCCGTGAAGCTCACCTGTGCGCTTCCAGCCAGCATCAGCCCCAGACTGTAATCCATCTGCATGTCCAGCATCAGCCTTCCCCTAGCTGTGTTAGTGTCCTTCTTTCCTTCTCAAAAGTGTTGACCAGACAATTCGGAAGTAGGAACGGATGTGTCGTGCGAGCCATGGACTAAAATCGACTATAATCCGCGGGATCTTGAACCTCTTTTATTCTTCTTCACTATTCCTTATATTAAAAAATACACTGACAAAATACCTAACCTACCTAACCTACCTGATAAAATGCTTACTTCTCGAGGGGCTCATGTTGGGGGCTGGTTATGGAAGGTGCCTTTGGACGTCGATCTCTCGCATGCCACGGGGCTCTTGCGATATCCAACTAAACTATATCGTTGAGCGGACATTTATATACCAGAGACTTTCAGAGCATTCAGTTTTGCAAGAGTGTTTTAAGATCTATGGGAGTTCGGCGTCTGGAGGCATTGTTTGCAGTTGAGTTTTGGGCCCCACTATGAATTATTCGTGATCCATACATAACCCTAGAGTAAAGTGTCGGTTGTTTAAACTGAGCGCAGACAAGGAAGAAAAAAAAAGGAAGAATGAGGGAGGAAAAAAAGAAAAAAAATACAAAAAGAGACCTCAAATAATACAAAAAAAAAACCACCTAAATAAGCTTATTGTGCATCTTTACTCAGTCGGCTGAATGGAGAATAAACTGATTAAACGTACAATGAACCATAAACATGATCACATCACTTATCAAGGTGAATCCTGATCCATCAAAACCTACCCTACCAATATAAAAAATCCTCCTTCCTGTGACCTTTGTGGGTATGCAGAGGTAAACACGGTCCCTAAACAGCAATGGTCACACTAACATTCCTTCCCTATTCCCACCTGATTGCAAGGACGTGGCCGGCGCCGTTATTGATTATTAAAGAAATTGAGTCACTGAAACGTGTACAGTGAGAATGGTCGGTTACTCCCAGCCCTATTCAGTTGAATAATTGTGCAATTTCACTGATTCTGATCAATCACAGTGAAGCAACCATTGAAACGTGCAGTCAGTATAAGCTAAGCTAAGTTAGAACATCCAATTGTTGTCATATTTTATGATAATATTGAATTAATTTAACGCATACATGGATTGCAATTTAATAAAATAAAAATGTTGGTGCCGGCAAATATTATTCACCCTAACGCTTGTTTCTACTCAGATTTGTGAACCTCAAATGCCTCAAATGAATTCATAACGTCATCATAAACTGTAAAAAAAGAGGATGTTTGGCTTGATGTTATAAACACTTGTACTCCAAAGAGCTCCTGTACAAATAAGCATAATCATTCGCTTCAATACTCCATCAACACGGCTAGAATACACCTTTTAGGTATTTACATGTAAATTGATAAACAGCAAATATATTTTCATAGTTATATGAGGCTAAAACTTAATTTTCTTACATTTAAGAACTTCTATCAGGAGCTGTGGCTCATCTGCTCTTCACTTTTCCATTTTCATATAGTTCTCTCGCTTCAGAATGAGTTTTTTTTTCTTTGTTGAGCTTCCTTGCGGATCTCGATGCTTTCCCGACTATTTTACGCAAGTTGTTTTATAATCAGTTCCTGCCTCCAACAAGTGTCTTAGTTGAAGGAACTAGAACTAGTTCATCTTCATTTTGATGGTTCACAGCGTTTTCTTCGTTCGATGACTCCGACGAGATTTTTTTTTTGTCCGTCGAGGCCTCAGAGATGGCTGCAGAATAAGTCTAAAAGATGAATCTGCTTATTCAAACCTGAGGATAAATATAACGTATAATATACTTTCTTTCTTAGAGACATCAGAAGCAAACCTTTAGCCATTCCGATATTTTTCTGTTGAGTAGTCCCACACTGTCCAGCGTAGCTCTGATTTCACTTCACACGTCAGTAAACTGCTCACGGTCCAAATTGTTCACTCTCAACAAATTGCAGGTCCTTTGCAGCCACTGGATTCTGTTCCAGGATTCCAATCATCAGGTCAAATTGCTTCTTGTTTGTGATCTTTTGCTAAAAGCGGAAAATGTTTTAATATTAAGCAGAAATTATCTTTCCAATTGAGCTGAACCTATTTTCTGTAATTTTGTACGTATCACGAAATTGTACGAAATTTGTACGAAATCACAAATGAACATCACAAAATAAAAATATCTTTTGTCCACTCTAAACACAGTGACTGTGTGAATACATCGACAAATGAACTGAGTTCATCGCGGGTGAGGTTTGTCTTTGAAATACCAAAACATGGCTGACTCGATTGTCACCTAGTGACGTGACTGTCGGAATAACCGCCATTGTTCTTAGACTCGGCTTTTCCAAGAAGACTCGATGACGATGATTCACATGTCGATACGATGACTTTTTCAAAGAGACGTATCTGATTTTGTAAACAAAGAGGGATTCAAACGTTCAATTCTTGAAACCGGGGGCCTCACATTTTCTTAGCATGATAGTGATGCTACTTCCCGTGAGGATGCGGAGAGTTTTGAGAAATTCACGTTTGAATCTTACTTCCCTTCTTTGTTTACAAAAACAGGTACGTCTGTTTGAAAGAGTACTCGAGCATTCCTTTGCCTCCGAAATTTAAATTTGAGATGCCTCTGAGATAAACGAGCTAGTTATTCTCCACCCAGCACCAGCACGCAAAATTTCTCATGAATTACACTCAAATCGTTTTGCCAAGGTCATCTTGCCCATAAAACATATTTCCTCAACTCCCGTACGAAGCAAGCTTATGGAAATTTCTCACAATAGATCTCGCATTTAGCGAAAGTTATAAACTGGCATTAAATTGGAGTCTGTTCCACTTAGGAATAATGTGACAAGGATACAAAAGGAGGCGGAAAATCTTTCTGCCATTGACACTTTCCATTCGGGAGAAAATGCTCTCCCCCCTTCCAACCGACCAACCGACCAGGACCCAAATCGATTTATCATTCGGCACCGATTGAAGTGCCCTTCACAGGATTCAAATATTCAACCAGGAACAGGGAAAAACACTGAACCGAAATCATAAATATTTTCCCCGAATCATAATTCCATCCTTCTTGGTCGGATGGGTCTATTCGCGGCACCACCGAAGACCCGGCCCCGGCCGATGATGAAGTTGATTCGAGGAAAACTGATTGCTATCTATAATTTATTCAGCTTGAGAATCACTAATCGGTGCTGGAGCCGTTGCCCGTCTACGATGCTAATCTTCCAAAGAATACATTTAATTACAGCACCAGAATCGACCGACCAGCTGCATATTTTAACTGCCCAGCCGAAATCCTGACCGGATTAATGGAATTTCGAAGTTCCTCGCGCTGGAAGGCTGGAATTCCGCCGCCAAAGCAGGGAGAGAGGACTAAGATCGATTCAATGTTCGAAGCCGGGAGGAAGGTTGTTATGCAAATGGCGAGCGACGACCACTTTTGGGTCGGGCCGGAGAGAGTGTTGTAAGGGTTTTTCTGATTATAACGGAGGCATAGCTCAGGACGAGGTTGTTTGTTCAGGTGTGGGAGGTGGAGGGGTGGTCAGGGGAAGTCGATTGTGACCTTATGATTGAGGACGACTTTTATTGTGGGAGAAATTAAGCAAATTGTTGCTTTGAGAATGAGATGCGGTATTTTTTTGGTTTGGAAATTATGGTTTTTATTATGAGCTACTTGTTATTCGATTGGTGTTATTGGCAAAGGGAAAAGATTGTAATTAGTTTGTGGTTGATCGCAGCTTAGAGGAGATTAGTAGGAGGAAAGCAAATGGGTGGTTTATGGGGACTTGGTGAAGTTCGACGTTGATTTATTTTCTGCATGATCAGAATGAAATATTTGGTGGCCTTGGTTCAGTCTAGAGATGCAGAATGTAATTCCCGGAATTTTCAGACCTCTGTGTGGAACTATAAATGAATATATCAAAATAGATTATGATTGCGAATCAAATAGTAACGAATGCAATTTGAGTCAAATAACCTGTTCAATTAACCTATTTGGAACAAAGCATGTGAATTGGAAACTATTGAGCAAAATATTGTAAATTAATGTTTGATATAAGATTTGACTTTTCGTTGTTTCCACAAATTATCTAATTGTCAAATTTAAGTCAGGGCTACGTGATAAATCTAATTAAAAACTCATCAGGCTCTATGTCCTAAAATTTAGAACTATGTTTTACTACTACTTTAGAACTATTTACGTAAATGGCACACACATTTTCTTAACAAACTTTCGACCTCTAATTGGATTTTTATTAACCTTGAAGAAAATTAAGATCAATTAAAGACTGTACTTGAAATGAACGAGACACATAAAAATGGTCGCCAAAAATGCAATTTTTGTCGGATTTTGTTCAAATTTTCAGGAAACAAACTATAACATTATGATGAAATTTGTAAAAAGTAGATAGTTTCTCATCAAAATGAGAAGCTCTAGGAGTGGACAGTAATTTATTGCTAGAACGAAGAGAAAGCATTGATAATTTCGTTAGAGTACGGCAGGCTATGAAAATTGAAAGATGCAAGTTAAAACCGAGCGGGAGGGCATTTGAACGGTAGTATGCGATCGAGCACACATTCTTTTACCAAGCTACCCCAGAACGGAACTATCAATGCTTTTTCTTCATTTTCTCTTCGTTCTAGCAATAACCCTAGTAGCACACTTGTTGCCATTCGGTTGAGATAACATAAATATGACTTACTAAGTCATAATCAAGTAACTACAACTAATTATGATCGTAGTGTGCTACTTGGGAAATTACTGTTCACTCCAAGAGCCTCTCATGTTGATGGGAAATTATCTACTTCTGACAAATTTCATCGTAGATCGTAATAGAGAAGAATACAAAAAACAACAACCAAAGTAAACAACATTTTGGTTAGGTTTCAACTTCGTTGTTTTATTGGATCGCCTATCTATGATTGAGTGGTTGCACTTTGCTCTTGGCACCACTCATAAGGTTTTGGGCAATAGTGGGCCGACTTTTTTTCATATTTTTACCCACCGTTTCTTCCAAGCCGACTTGATGTCGAATACTTTAGGGTTTTAACGAAATTTGGGCTTTGTATTTAATCAGCCTTCATGATACATTGACCCAAAACATTTTCATCGGACGAAGTTCCGGTGAATTCAGTGAGTTAAAGTCTTTTGATACAAAACCACCATCCTTTCCTTCACTGGATCTGCTGTCTTCGGTTTTCTACCGCAGCTTGACCGCCATTGGGTCGTCTGGGTCTCTTCAAATGACTTCCACCTCCTTGAACTCCATAGAATGAATCCTAGGTGTCATCCGATCCATCTGTGGGAAGCAATCGGATTTTCCAGGAGAGCGTACATAATTTTTTGGCGGATCTGATCGTATTCAGATGCAATCTCAAAATACTTGATAGATTATGATGAAATTTCACGTAAAAATTACAATCTTAGCTAGTTTAGGACGAAATTTCATAACTATTTACTCACACGAAAAAAAAAATACAAGTTCATCATTGAGTCTCATTTTTTTTCGAATACAGTCTTTTAAAAAGCTATGATTTGAACTAATTATTTCACTCGACCTATTTTCCTCTACCAAATGCTCGCACCGTTTTTTAAGTCCATCCTTCAAGTTTATAATGTAGGACTACGCCGTTGTTCTCAATACTGGGGTACAATTTTTAAAATATATTGTGACCGTCACGCAAAGTGGTCAGATTTTGAGCATGAATATCTCAGTCATTTCTTAAAAAATATTTCATCAACTTTACTAGAAAAAAAAGTATTGATTTCGGGCCGCATACTATTGAAAAATTTATAAATGTCAAGCCTTGTCTTAAAATTATATTAACCCCTTCAGACCTGAGGGATCATATATCTATGACTCCAAAAAGAAAAGGGACGTATAAAATCACAGACTGAATTTTATACGTCCCTCCTGTTTTCTTCCTGTTTTCACTATCTTCTTCAAATTGGTTTTACCCTAATTTTTCTATCCTGATAGTATATATTAAAAAAATGAGCTTAAGATTGACGACCTGGAACATCCTGAAATGAAGAAGTTCAGTAAGAAAAAATAAATGCCTTATTAATAGTATAAAGCGTTTTGTTAGAGTATGGTGCATATGCATACGCATCATTAAATTGTTGGTGATAAACGTTAAGTATCTTTGTATCTTTCTGGGATGTTCTAGGTCATCCAAAACGCACTTGAGTTCAGAATTTCAGATCTACAGTTGTAACAATAGTTTTTAAGCTTATATAAGTATATGATATGTACTCAAACATTTTGAATGAACCTTTTGAAAGGTCAACAGCCATTATTTGGTAATTTTGTGATGTTTTAGGTCATCCAAACTGTCCTTAAGTTCAGAATTGAAGATCCACAGTAGTAACCATAGCTTTTTTGGCTATACAAAGTAACGTTGCGTATCCAACCATATTCGGTGAATATTTTAGAAAGTTAACAAACATACCGAAATAAACTGGGACGATCGGGGTCATCAAAACTGTCCTGGAGCTCAGAACATAAGATCTACAGTTGTAACAGTAGGTTTTTGGAGTATACAATGGAATAATATGTATTTAACAACATTCATCGAATACTGTAGAAGACATAATGCGACAGTCTTGGGATATTCTAGGTCATCCAAACTCTCTTTAAATTCAAAATATAAGATCAGATCAGTTGTTACAGTAGCTTTGTGGGCTATATAAGGTGGCTATATGTATTCAAACAATTAATCTTTTGAAAGGTAACTTTCTGATCCACTTGGTCATCCAAACTGCCCTGGCGTTCACAACTTAAGATTCACAGTTGTAACAGTTAATTAACAGTTATTAATATTCTCAAAGGTCAACAAACATTATAAAGCAATATGATATGTTCCGAATCATCCCAACTACCCTTGAGATCAGAACATAGAACCTACAAGCAACAAAAGCTTTCTGGCCTATGCAAAGCTACGCTGTGTATTGTAACATATTCATTGAATATCTTGTAAGACCAACAGATATTTTGAGATAATCATCTAGGTTATCCAAACTATCCTGGAATTCAGAACCTAAAATCTACAGCTGGACCTGGAGCTTTCTGCACCAAACAAAGTACAAATATGTATTTGACCAATTTAAGTGAGCCTTCTGGAAGGTACACAGATATAATGAGATATCTTGGGATGTTCTGGATCACCAAAACTGCCCCTGAGTTAAAAATTTAGAATCTGCAGTCGTTACATTAGCTTTATAACCTATTGTAAATTGATGAAAAATAGCTGGTGCTATCGGTAAAGAGAAACAGTTGGGAGTCGACAACTCAACCGTATTTCGTGTGGTAAGTTCGTTCAAGGAGATCCAGATGGCCCGAGCGAGCTGGTAGTGGAAGAAAAGCGCAAACGACCGATCCCGTGAACGCATGGAAGCTGAGGGATTACTCCATGCATATTCCGAATCAGAAGGTCAATTCTTCCATCTGGTTTGTCCGACCGATAGTAAAGCGGGCCGGATCTCATGTCTTCAAGATAAGGAAGGCGCCTAACAGATAAACGGAATAAAGAAATGTACAACAGAAATTCATCGTAAATGGACGACGAGACGTACATTGAAGCGGACGCCATGCAGATCCCCGGCCTGGTGTTTTTTGTCGACAAGTCCCGCCTGGATGTTCCGGAGAAGTTCCAGAAGAAGAAGGTCGACATATTCGCCCAGAAGTACTCGATTTGGCAGGCGATCTGTGGGTACGACAAAATCAGCAAGCCGTACCTAACGACCGTCTCTTTCAACGGTCAAATATATAAAGAGTAATGCCTTCAGAAGCGCCTGCTGCCTTTCCTTCGGTCCCACGAAGGTGACATTTTGATTTGGCCAGATCTGACATGGTGCCATTTTGTGAAACCGGCGATGGAGTAGTACGAAGCCTACGATTTTGTTTTTGTGCCGAAGGATGCCAATCGGCAAAACTCGCCCAGTAGAAAAATTTCGGGCGATTATGAAAAGCAAACAGGGATTCTGATGTGATGTGATACCCATGAAAACCCACGATCATCTATTTCTGCAGAAATTGCCCCGAAAGAATAGCCTACGTGATGGCTTGTATTAGCAGAGTCAGTCGATATCAATGAGGACCTTCGGAAGCCTAAGGCCCCAGAAGGCCGCATGTTTTCACATGACAAGGGACTGGTAACTCCACGAACACTTGTCCAGTCAACATATCCTTAGACTGGCTTAGCCTTCTCCTAATTAATACAAATTCAAATTCTTGTAAACATATTACTTATGCGTTCCAACCTTCGATATAAAATCCCGAATAACATTGCCAAAACCATCCAACAAAATTAAGTTTGTTTAAAAGCCACAAGAAATCAATTTGGTTTTATTATGGCACTAGAAGGTACCAATAGGTTTCAAATTTTAGTCAGGTCTATGAACTTACAGCTTTTTTACATCTAGCTTAATCGAGAAGACAAGATTCCTCAAGTTGCTTTGACTCCTATCAAAAGTTTTATTTTGTCTTTATGAGCTCGTAAAATGTTGCTTTAAAATGCCGTTTTAGGACTCCTTACAATTTTTCTTATTATGGTCAGTTGAAAAAGCATTTTAAAACCAATCTACCGGTAAATGCATAACACGGCAAATTGGCATTGGGGGAAGTCACCAGATGACCAAATAGTTTTAGATTAGCCATTGCGAAGATAAATTGGCTTTTTGGAAAATCTTTGGTTTTCTCAAATCGTCATATTGAAATACATGAAATTATTGCAATGTGGAAAAATAAATACACAATATTTTAAATGTAATGCAAATGAACTGTAGCTCAGAGACCAGTTTAAGCATTCTAATAGATAACTTTATGGAATTCCATCAATTTTCGGCAAATTCATGATTAATTTTACGAAAAAATTTGTTTTTATTTTGTTTCTGTTGTTGTTAACTCGCAAAATTTCTGAGGCACAAAAACTGTTGGTCTTATTGTGCCAATATTCACCATAAAATTTAACGCGCATGTGATTTGGAGCATGATACACTATATTTGTTTTGGATATTTTGTTATCAAACAAAATTTCCCGCAACACTAGAACTTTTTTCTCAGATATCATTTACTGCTAAATGGATCAAAAGAGCAGAGCAGCTCGACCCTATGCTGGTTTTGATGGCAGCCAATAGGTTTTATGAAGGTTCTCAAGTGGTCATAACATCTTTCACTCGAACATTATGGTTTTGTAAAGGTTTTATTAATTTGTTTTCACAACCGTCTACAGATTGGGCCACTTTGTACACATTTCGGTTTTAAAGATGCATAGAGTTGTTGGTGAACAGAACAGTTTTGAATGTAATTTTATCAACACAACCGGGAGGAGTGCTATAGGGCTGGAATAAAACTATAATTGTTACTAGGGATGTTTTTGTTAAGCGGCTATGCTTTCCGTGACGTCTACATTCGAAAAGTTTTCTTTTTGTTCGATTAGTTGGGTTGTCCAAGTGCGGCCTGCTTGGTAATCTTGGTCCTTTTATTCCCGTTTCGAAGCGAGAAATTTGTTTAAATGACTTCCGCCTGTGATGAAAGTTCGGGAGTTATTTCGTAGCTAATCGAATGACGATCACTATCTGCTATATTTCTAGCATATGGTGGAGCCATCTTTAGATAGATAGTGCGTTGACTGTTCGGTGACGCTAACGCTTTAGAAACTGTATTCATAAGAAAAACCGGCCCTGAGGATGGGATTTCTCAACGGTCATAACTACAGGCTACTTGGAGGTGGCGCTTAATTCACTCACGCCGCAAATTAAATACATCATACCGTATAGTAAGAGCGACGGACAAAGCGATTAGACCAAAGCCCGACCCCCACAAGAGAATGGTCATCCTTGAAGACACAAAATTAACCTCCCAGCGAACCAATTGAGCCGAAATCTTCATAAATAACTTGAATTCTCATAATACCTCATCTACCACTATGAAGCGTCACTGTTCATGACACATAATCGCATAACTGCCCTTGCACCCAAAGTCATCAGTTATGGAAGTGGCGCCACTGTTCCGTCACTAGCTTTCGTTAGGCGAACAAAAAACCGTGACACAGGTGGAGAGTCACGCCAAAAAACTGACCCTATTGATTCTAAAGCTCTCAACGGAAGCATCCCGTATGTAAAATGAACCACAATGCGAGGAGTACACCACTTTGCGATTTCACAATGGATTGCTGTAAATCCTTAACAAATTCACAAAAAAAACCATCGCTTTCACTATCGCCATTAATCGCAACAGTATTATGAATCGCGAAATTATTCGCGTTATCGCGTCTCATCGTCACCGATTCTTACTCGAATCGCGAGCAAAGTTATGGATGTCTGGCAGCTATGACATTAATCTTCAAGCTACACTTTTCTTTTCTGGCAACAGTGTCGAAATTTGTTTTGATTCTTTCGAGCAAGTGAATCCAAGCAAGCAAGTTTTCGAAACAAAATCAGTAGTTTTGTTTACGTTTGTTTCGGTGCTAATACTAAAGTCATTACTATCTTCGCTTGACTATTGAATTTGTGAAGTTTGTCGAAGCTTGAATCTACGTACAATAAAACATATACTAGAAGTTATTCTTTATTGCGTAACCGAAAGTTATTGATGTTGTCAATTATCATCACTTGTACATTGTTATTGTTGATGCTGGTATTTGCGAGAGTAATAACTGTATTCTCCTAAGCTTCATATGTCGAGTCCTCATAAAGTGCTCCATATGTAGACATTCCGGTCAATTTCTCTTTTTAAAGAGTAGCTTTTCGTCTTTTTGTTGCAGGATCCAGGCATTTCAGTCGGTACGATTTAATACGCTTGAGCAACAAAGTTGGATATTTTCTACTTCCACTTCGCCGTATTACAGATTCTAAAGGGCAAGTAATTTTACTCGATTAATGGCTAAACACAATGGTAACGGCAACGGAAAGCAGCAAGCCCGATCTGGTATGCCTGCTTGTCGGAAATAAAACAGGCTAGATCCAAAACGATTCAATTCAAAATTGCCGTTTTCCGTTCCGTTTCCGTTATCATTATGTTTGGGCAGTAACTGCTGTCGTATATTGTGGTATTCAGTACCATTGTTTCTGTAGAATTTTATGTGACAAAGATACGAATTAAAAGTGCGTAATAAAGAAAGAGTTCCGATTCCGAAAACTTTCTGTTTTAGCCACATCTGTTTATAAATAAGTAAATTCCAAGATTGTTCTGCTGCTTGCGTCCCTAAAGAGTACCTACGAATGAATTGTATCAATATGAACTAGTATCAATTGCTTCAACATGGATGTTGTTTTATGTGTATCCTTCTAAATGTTATCTGCCTGATGTTGTAAAGTCTGACAGGTTGTTATCACTCTGATAACGGTTTCGTATTAAATAAATGCATGATTAGTACTCTAATTTCTGTTTATTCGAAGTAGTCAGTGATCCTAGTTATTAGGACGTACGTCCGTGACATCTCCTACATATTCGTGCAACTAATCTCTGGGATCTATTTTTAGCAAAGAAAGGCCTGCCTTTTGCTTTCACAGCCCCCACCATTTTCATCAGCAAAGCTCTCTTTGCACTCATTAAATTAAAATCTTCCGGTTTCTCTATATATTTACCCAGACACTTCTGTAATACCAACAATCAATATGCAACTAGCGATTTGAAATTGGTTCACTGTTGTAGAACCCCTTGGTCCGAAATACACCTTGAAGTCAGCACTTTGCTGTACATATTTGCGCCTTTGTTTTGATTTGCTGTGCTATTTTGACAGAATATTTGAGAGTGTGTTCGTGTGAGTTCATTATTAGGGACGCATTATTAAGCTTGGGACCGAGCTTGGGACCGATGTGCTAGTACTGACTGAGCCAAGAAAACAATCGTTTTTGTATAGGACCTACTGGTCTTAGAATTAGTCTATGGTAATACTAGGTTTCCTGCAGGGAGGTTCACGAGCTCTGGAAATCTACATAAATCAGCCTCCATTCTACGGATTTTCTCTTCGGTGAGGTCTTCCAGGGCCTGGTTTATGAAGCTTGCTCTCGCGACCATGTTGGTATGGTGCACTTGAGAAAACCTTCAACTTCCTTCCAGAAATTAGGTTGTAAATCTCATTGCAAACAGTATGTAAGATTTGAAAAATCACGGACAAGGAACTGACGTCGAGCAACGAAAATAAAATCCGAAGCACGGATAGTGAATACTTCGTTTTTCTAGAAGAAAATTTTTCTGATTTAATATTTGCGAGAAATGTCATTTTATTTCTGGCAGTTCTAGTTGTCAAATTTTTCGAGCAGTTCCATTCTGTCAGCGATAATTTTTATTTTGATCGCATCGTCTTCGCGCTCTCATCGCGATTCATCATGCTAATCGCAAAAAATGCTTTCAGTAGAAAGAAAATCGTCATCATCGTGGAAATTTTCATGTCAGGGAAGCTTTATCTAACGCTCATCGTGGGAGTTGCAGCCCCCTCGCCAGAATCCCATAGTTCCGTTCGACATTGAAGGAAGTTCAGTACAAATAAAGATGTTACCACTTGGCTGCGGCAGCCCTAAGTTTGCACCTTTAAACTGAAGAAATGATCCAATAAAAATTGAAATTCATTCCATAATAAACGTATTCGCTGACCCATTAGAAAGCTCTGGTCCAATATCCATAATAAAATGACTATGATCCATAAAATTTATCAATGTGATCCGTAATTTATATAAAATTTAGCAATAAAAATGTCAAAAAATGTTTGGTTACAATTTGCTCCAGGGCATGATCCAATAAAAATTGCTACGGATTACGCATAAACATATAGCAAATGTTCCATAAAAATTCCCTTCAATATCATTCCTTAAAGTTGTAAAATTGATCCACAGAATGTAACGTTTGTAAACTTAAATATATACACATGATCAATAAATTATTGATCCAATCGTCAATGATCCATGATAGTTTTGAAAAAATTAACCTCTAGCTTCTAAATATGGCCCATGGGAAATAAACTTTGGGCATTTAAAATAATATGTAGGATCCATGAATGATTGCCAGAATTATTACAACGTTGGGTTTATATTTTTAAATTTTGGCTACAGGGAAATCGACTGTGCTACTACTCAGATCTATTAACATGTCCGTCTCTTTAGCTATGCGGCTCAAATATTACTATTAAAGAAGGATTGTTTTTAGATGATTTTCAATTTTTCAGAGAGCTGATTTACTTTTCGCGGTTGCATGTTCTTTTACGACCGCAACTGCGGCACATGTTTCCCAATAAATTTGTTAAAGAGAAATAGTGTATGTAAAGAACTAGGGAAGATTTTCCTATATTAATCTCATCACTTTGCAATTCATCCTACTTGAAATTAAACGATGAGACAGGTGACGCAGGGATTCGTTAGTAATGTTCGTTGTTTGTTATTAAAAGTAAGCAAACGAGTGATTAGAAAACGAAAGCGATCCTTCAACTGCCCCAATTGTTTGATTCATCGTAGGAGATAAGAAAAAAGAAACGGCGAGATTAATATGGGGACAGTTACTCTACGCATGTCAGATTTAAGGCTTGATCAAACTGTTATTTAAAGATTTTTTTATAAAATTATGCCGGGCAAACGCTTGCCCATCCAACTCGCTATCGCTCGTCGGACCTAACTATAAAAAACATCCTCCGTTTTGCATTATACCGGGCAACGTGCTTGAATCAGTCGTTAAATTGAAGACGTGAAGACGATATGGAAACTTCACGACCGCTTTCTACTGCAGGCAACATTGCTCAGCAGGCAACATTGATATTTTTAGCGCTTGGAGTACAGCATAACAAATCGTACAAATCGAGTACAGCAAACAAATCTACTATGTCACATTGTACAATATAGTGTGTCTAACTGAGGAGCTGTTTGATTTTTTTCTGAAAACCAATGTTTGGAAAAAATTGTTAGTTGAGAAGAATTTTCTATAAGAATAATTTGCTACGGATCATTATATGAGTTTATAGATTATTATTCATTGTTTTATGGATCATAGACAATTTATTTATGGAACATTTTCAATAAATTATGAATCATGTGCACGTATTTTTAGTTGCACAAATGTTACATTCTGTGGATTAATATTACAACTTTAGGGAATGATATTGAACCTTTTACGGAACATTCGCTATATGTTTATGGGTAATCACCACAATTTTATTGATCATACCCTAGATATATAACGGTACATTTTTGACATTTTATTGCAGAAATTTTGTATAAATTGTGGATCACATTGATAAATTTTATGGATCCTTATCCATTTTTATTATGGATATTGACCAGGAGTTTTTATGGGTCATGAATAGTGCGTTTTTGTGGAACGATTTTAAGTTTTTAATGTATCATTTTATTTGTTTTTATATGCAAAAGTATGTTTGCCCTTAGCCGCGGTTTCTCGATATCCAATTCTACCCGTCTTCTGGATAAAAATTTATTACTCTTCTACGAAAAGGTTGACACACTGAAACTAACATTCCCGACAACACTTCGCCATTCAACCGGGTTGTTTGTGTTGGAATAAATATAACTAACTAGCAAACAGAGTACCGTTTGAAAGATTTTACAGAGCACAAATAAAACGATAACTGCAAATTCGAAGCGGCCAGCCTACTCGAGCCAACTTTAAGAAACCTTAAAAACGTCGCGGACTAATTTGGTTGTGCCATTTTCCACGGATACACCCTTTAGTATAAAATCCCTTGTTCTACATCCCTCCCCAACTGGAATGCGTTCATTCACTTGTAAAATTGTCACAATTATCGCCCCCAGACGACAAATGCCATTTGCGCTCGAAACGAAAAACTAGTCCCATTAAACTGATTTCACTCTGGCTTCATACATGATTTTTCATTAAAATTTTAACTACCACCCCTTCGCCATCGCAGAGAGGCTGTCAAATGGGCAACATATGAGAGCGAGCTCCCTGATGCATGCATGTGTTGTCGGATCCAAGCCGCGACTGTTGCCATTATCGTAAACAAACAAACATTCCCCGTTTTTCGCTCGGTTGGTGACGAAGAAGCTTCTTTATTTATTTTCATTTTTCATTTTTTTTTTTTTTTGCTTCCACGAGCTGAAAGAACTCGAAGTTGTAAAACATTACGGCAAATTAAGTTACCCCTTTTCGGCATCGCTTCGCATCAATTCTCCACGGGGGTGGCTGTCGAAGCTGTCAGACTTGAGATTTTCTCTCGCTCTAGTAGGCGAACGGCTGCGCTAAAGCATAACAGCATAATATAAATAAACACAAACTAGTTAATGCGCTATTCATGAGCTCATTTGGCGTGTGGCATTTTGAGGTTCTGTGAATTTTGCGCTGCAATTCTCCTCCCTCCTGCGGAGGACTGTGAGTGACATGTTTGGAGGTAAAATAGAGTGCAATTTTAGTCGTCTCAAAGCGCGCTTCGGTATGGAACAAGCGCTTCGGAACAAGACAACAACACGGGGCGGCAGCTCAGAACGGTGACGACGAGGACGGGAAAAAGTGCTGTTTTAGTTTTCTTCCCCGACGAGATCAGCATTCATGTTGCTGGATGGAACAGGTATTTTCATGAAGTCAAGGCCGCTGTTGCAACCCAGTCGTCGTCGTCGTCGTCGTCGTCGTCAGTGGGAACCATGCAGCAACGGCACGTCGTCGTTCGTCGACTCATAAAATAGCATCATTACGGAAAGCACATTAGTGTCCTCTTTCGGAATTGGAAACATCCAGGACTAACTGGTTGACGGACGACGAGGTTAAGAAATGGGAGACCGCGGGAGACCTGCGGAAAATTGGGGATTGATGGATGCTTTTTTCCGGGGTTCTCGCTTTGATGACGGGTGGCGCGAAGTAAATTTATTACAGCATAGTTGGAGAGATTGAAGTATTCGTTTCTGACGACTTGGCGACAGCAACAAGTTAAACTAATCCTGGGAAAAAATTCAAACATGAGCTCCACCAAGTCAACCGCATCAAGCTTAGAAGCCAAACGGAAACTCGGACTGTGGATGGGTGTGTGTTGTTTCGAACCGACTTCCCATTTCAAGCAGACAACTTTAACAGTTCTTCCGGTACCCGCTCGTCATTGAGGCAACTGCTCCAGAGTTTCCCGGAGCAAGAGAGAGAGAGAGAGTGCTGACAAGTCAAATAACGCCCAAAGACCGAACCGACAGCCGAAGAAATCCAACGCAGTGCTATCGCAGAAGTTCCTACCAGTGGCACACTGGCAAATTGCAACACCCCATCTGCTCTTGAGCACTCCGCTTCTATTCTCATGCCCTCCCCACAGGAGAAGGAGAGAGCTATCACGGCAGCTGGCGAAGAAGAATCCGGTGGATCGTTAAAAGTTAAATGATCCTGAAATTTGCTTTTCGTCCCATCTTGATCCTTCCGCACTCGCCGCCACACACCGACGTTCCGGGATTGAACCTTCACGAACATGCACACTGCCCGGATTTGCGGGCCAATCAGAGACTTTTCCCACGTGAGATGCCGAAAAAGCGGAGCTGCTTAATCGACAAAGGTAGAGTGCGGCCAGAGCATCCCGAAGTAGGTAATCTGTGAATTTAAACTAATTGCTTACCCTTGGTTTCGATTTGGTTCTTGCTATCAGAGTGGAGCTCGCCCTTTCGCCAGGAGTCAGACCAAGTGGTTCTAAAGCCAGTCCAGCTTTCCCTTAAATGGTTCCCGAGGGGAATATCGTTCGCTCCACATAATAGGATCAAAGCAGGGTGGGAGGGCCGGGAAGCAATCAATAATCTGTTTTGTTTCGGTCAGGGCAAAGGAATAAATTTCCTTCCAATTGCAAAACTTCATCGCTTTTACAACCCGAAGAGCCCGGCGCTCTGGTGCTCGGTCGGTCATCTGCGAGGTGAATCCCGACTTCTGGTCAGAAGTGGTTCTGGGGCGAAGAGATTAGTGAGTGGCACCATATCCTTCGCTCATCGTCGTCGTCTTTGTTGGCTAGACCCGTTCAGGTGATCCACGTATCGAATTTGCCTCTATGTTTTCTTTTGCAAACATCAAGTTTTGCCTGCTCGCTGGGTCGAAGGAACGCATATCACCGAACCGACCATGGCGCGAGGTCGAACCGGTTGAGTGCGGTGGTTCCAGAAGGATTAAGTTTAAAGAGATATATATATTTCAGGGAAGTTTGTTGGATAACAGTACCGAATTGCGTGCATGTGTGTGTGTATGTGTGTTGAGGATATTCATCATCGGATCCTCTCAAGATGGAAAACAAAAACGACGTTCCGACAGAGCTGGAGTGCGGGGGGCGCTCGAATAACTTTCCGTGTTGTAAGTTTTTGACATTTCATCTTTTTTCGATGCGGAGGATCTCAGGGCAGAAATCTTTCCTGGCTGGGTGATAAGCAACACAGTGGTTTTTTCTTCCTCGAGATAAGTTTGGGACTTTTGCCGAGCAACTATTTTGATGTATGTTTTGATACACGTAGCCATAACTCTTTGGGAGCCGGTCTTTGTGGTTCCGAGGGGTTGCTTTCGAAAACAAAGCGAAAAACTTTTTCCTCGGTAAGGATTTCGATGGATTTTATGAGTGATATCAAAGAAAATTAAGATTGACGGTAGTCAATCACTGCAAGGCGAGGCAAAAGTGCATCGCTTTGAAGGGTAGATTGGAAGTTACCGTTCGGTGAGAAGCATCAGTTATGGAGATTATTTTGATCAAATGAGTTCAAGACGTTTTCTTTGGTTGAATTCCGGAAATAAATTTCACATTGGAGAGAAGAATTCTCTGGAATGTTCAGTAAATATTCGTAAAGTGCAATTATTCTCTAAAAAGTCTACAAAACTGCAATA